>JAYESA010000019.1:119279554-119322054 GCA_036927795.1 Iris macrosiphon | reverse complement strand
GACTTGGACCCGTTAGTTCTGGAGTAATTGATGGAAGGTTTATCCGGATCACTAGTTTTTATAATTAGTTTCTTTAGCATTTTGGTACCGGATTTGTTTCCGGCTTATAGTTGAGATTGGATTTATTTCTATTGTTGATAATTTATATTTTTGATGTATAGTTAGACTTCCTTCATATCTTCTCGTGCTTTAGATTGTGATTGACTTTTGTGTGAGCTTTTGTTGGCAAACTTTATATTATTGTGAGATTTTAGATAGTATAGTAGACCAAGACAGCGTTCTACCGCTGATTCTGTGGCGTAGGCTGGACGTTGTTTCCGACTTGCAAACCTACATCGGGTGCGAGTCGTGATACATTTTTAGTGTTGGCCCATGCAGGTCAGGCTTCACAAGTTTTACGATGTCGTAGTAGTGCGACAACTTTATTGTACTATTGCATGCCTGCGATAGTATATAGGACATAGGATACTAGGATGAGAGAGGATACTCAATCACAAATTTTTTGAGAGATTCCTGCGATGACTCTTGAGAATCTTATTACAATTCCCATTTCAATTTTTTTCTTTTGTTTCCGTCCGCTCTTACTTGTTGTCGTTGAATTTGATTCTTGGTGATCGATTATTGAATTTGATTCTTGGTGATTAGTTGATTTTAAATTCTTGATGTCCGTTATTGAGTTTGATTTCATATCGAGAGAAATTTTACGAACTAAGTTACGGTATCATCTGATGACATATGTTGATGAGAACAGTGAGAAAGGTAAAACGTCTACCTTGGTTATGGAGCCTAGAGTTTATCGCAGCCATATTAGCTGGCATAGTAGAAATGTAGGGACCTGACTTCGGATGTACATATCTTAGTTATGAAACTTAGAGTTTCTCACAGCCATACCGGTTGGCGTGGTGAGGATTCTAGATGACATGATCATAGAGTTGTATACCCTAGTTATGGAATCTATCATTTATCGCAGCTATACTTACTGGCGTGGCGAGGATTCTGAGTGTCATTGTAGAAGCATGAAAAATACGCTGGATAGCTATACGCAGCATGTTGATGCTCGGTAGCGTAAAAAGATTACTTCAGAGCCATCGGCGTACAAACAGAGCTTTTCCGCTGAGCACAGCATAAAATATAAGCTCAAGGACTATCCACATAATGCAGTATGTCCAGGCTGCTTCAGCGTAAAAAGGGTGCTACATCGCCTTTATGACGTAAAACTCATCCGCTTTAATGCAGCATTGAAGTGTACGAGGAACGCTTCATATTCCCCGAAATAAACCTGTCAAATCATGCAGTGAACCTGACGTCTGACTCCTGACAAAGAGTACTGCACGAATACCCAGACGACGGCAATAATGATGGCGTGACACAGTGACCCAGACTGTCATTTAGTGCCATTTCCTTGGCATAAATTGCTTTTACGCATACAAAAGAATACGTTGCCTAGTTTTACACAGACAGACGTGAGCTTCTTATGCTCCGCGGAAGACAAACAGACTGCCACGTCAAAAGCTACTCTTCGTATAGAGCTCGAGGCACGTCTCTACATTTAATGCGCAGAATGGTGACAAATGCTCAAGGCACGTCTCTGCATTTAATGCGCAGAATGGTGACAGATTCTCGAGACACGTCTCTGCATTTAATGCGCAGAATAATGGCAAATCTTCGAAACAAGCCTCTGGAATATGCTGCCTAGTTTTACACAGGCAGACGTGAGCTTCTTACGCTCCGCAGAAGACGAACAGACAGCCACGTCATCAGTCGCTCTTCATGCAGGGATCGAGGCACGTCTCTGCATTTAATGTGCAGAATAATGGCAGATCTTCGAGACACGCCTCTTCATTTAATGCGCAGGATGGGGACAGATCTCTGCATTTAATGCAAGTTTGATTATATCTCCAAAAGCCATAATTTTGGCTAAAACGTCCACATCATCACTTTGGCACATTACGCCATCGGGCTATTCTCAGCTATGGGAGCACGCTGTACACTATCTCCTTGGAATATGCTAACTCAGGCCACATTTCCATTGGCGCGTATTAAGGCTTTTCGGTCCAGAATTCACTCAAGGCCTCAGTCAGGGGAGGCGGATCAGCTATCTTCTACACCCACTCGGCTTCTACGCCCACTCGGCTTCTATGCCCACTCGGCTTCTACGCCTACTCGGCTTCTATGCCTACTTGGCTTCTACGCCATGGTGACAGTTATTGGCTTCTACGCCAACCTCTTCTACACGAAGGATAACTACCTACGTGGCTTTTATGCCATGATCTTCACAGCAGTTATACGCGTTGTCTCTTAATAGGACACGCGTCACACGCTCATTCAAAAGGTCATCTATACGCGGGCAATGGTTATTGTAACCATCGTGTAAAAGGGTATTGTACTTTCCACTACTCGGTTTCTACGTCGACTGAGTGGTCACTGTCACTAAAACTCTATAAATATAGACCTCTATTGACAGAGGTAAAGGCGGTCGAAGAACGGTCGAAAATTGGTCGCAGATTTAAGTGGAGAAAAATAAGGTCAAAAAAGAGAAGAATCCAGAGCTCAGGCAAAGAGTAGTGATCGACGACTTTAGCATCGAGCATCCACTCTCTTTAGCAACCTTCGAAGCTGCTTTCTGTCTTCTACGGCACTTCTTCATCATCGTGTGATCCAAGGGACAAAGTGATCGACTGCAGATCAGACTCCTATAGCAATATTTACCCAGATTAAAAAATTGTACTTGACATCCTCGTATAGGATTAATTGTACAATCTTGTTTGTAAACCAAAGAGCGGGTTTCGTATAAACCTCATTTCCATTTCTTTCGTTTATTATCAAACAGTCATAATTTTGGAAAGATGTGTATGATTATTAGATTGTATCTTAAATTGGTTCTTAAAGTATCATCTCAATACTTATTCATTTCTGTTATTTCTGGACTTTGTTCCATTGTTCCTTAGCTTAGCAGTAGAAATACCTTCAGTTCTCTAGTTCCTTATATAGCTTATTTTTATTAGGGTTCCTTGTTAGTATGATAATTGGTGAGTTACAATTAGGTCTGTATCTTGAGTATTAGTATTGACTATTGAGAGGGTGACTTATGAGTCTATAAGTGGTTCTTGGTTAGGAATGTGAGCAATAGGAATAAATCTAGGGATAACCCATAGCATAGTACTTTGTAGCAATAGTTCTATGATAGGTGTCATTATAGATAGTATGGGTACTATTGGTAGAAGAAGGAGTAGAGAATATCAGTAGTGGTTCCAGGAGTTAGTATCAGAGTCAGCATGCCAGTTCTGGATAGTCATGAATTCATGTAGTTGGGCGAGCCATGTAAACATTTAAGTATCAAGTAAATTGTGTTAAAAATAATAGAGCATGATATTCAATTTGGTGGTTGATACTCGGGTGTGTCAAGAGTAGAGAGGTATATGCATCAAGGATATTAGTGAGTGTGTCATAGTAGAATGGTACCCATAAGTGTATAGGAGAGTGTGAGGGAATCAGAATACATTGTGTTAAAGTAGGTATAGTTATGGTAGTATATGTGTATTGGTTTATATATATATTGTGTATATATATATATGTATATTATTATGTATAGTTATTTGTACATAATAATATTATGAGAGTGTAGGTATATTTATGGTAGTATATATATATATATATATATATATATATATATATATATATATATATATATATATATATATATATATATATATATATATATATATATATATATATATTGGTATATATATATATATGTTTTGGGTTTTATATATATATACGGTAGATATATATATATATATATATATATATATATATATATGTTATTATATATATTATATATATATAGATTTTCAGCGACAGTAGCGAGCCAAAGCGTCGCAATAGCAGCAACAAATGCAAATAGCAGCAGCAGCATCGGCAGCAGCTTTTCAGCGACAGCAGTCAGCGACAGTTGCAGGAAACTGTCGCTGAAACAACAGTGTATCAGTAAAGTATCAGAAGCTTCAGCGACCATTTTTAGCGATAGTGCTGAAAACTGTCACTGAAACAGCAGTATATCAGCAGTAACAGCAGCTTTCAGTGACAGCATGAATAGTTTATAGCGACAGCTTGGCAGTTTTTAATATATTAGATATTAATATATATATAGATATATATGTATATATATGGTAATTAATATATATATATATATAAATATGTTTCTAATTGCTATTTGTATTATAGTATACTATATATGTATATATTTAGTTGTAGCACATAATATTATTGAGTAAGTTAGTATATTTTAGTTATCAATTGTTATGAGTATCTTTTATATATTATATATTTGTAGGTATGTATGTACGTATATATGTATTAATAGTTAGTGTATAGTTGGTAGTTAGTATTTATTCTATTAGTACATACTAGAGTTATATTGGATTGATATATGTAATTATTGATGGGTAGTTAGTACATATATGAAGTTTTGGCAATTACCTTGAGATACCAAGGTAAGTATCAAGATATACCAAGGTATGAGTAGTAGGTATTGGCATAGTAATAGGATAGTTGTAAACTAATTATGGGTGGGTATTAAGATGACTAAAATAAGGTATATAGTATTGTATAAATATTAAATGCATGGTAGTTCATAATTATTGTTGGATAGTTAGTATAAATAAGGTTTTGAATTTACCTTGAGATGCCAAGGTAAGTATCAAGGTATTGGATTTGGATATCAAGAACGAGGTTTAGTGTTGTGATACCAAGTTGGTTCAAAACTAAGATAGTCATTTAGCATTTGTAATTATGAATTATATATTTTAATATTGCTTTATTATAGACATTTGATATTATCTATTGTTTGTGTATCCTGAGATACAGTATCTTAATATCCTAAGATGTAGCTTGTATTGCCTAGTTTCAAAGTGTGTGAGCCCAATATCATTGAGATAGACTCATGCAACCTAGAAATAGGTAGTTGACCATAGTTGACTATAGTTTAACTGTAGTTGACTATAGTTGACTTAGAGTGGGCCGAGTTTGACTTATTGACTTAGAATTGACTTGTTGACCTAGAAGTTGACTAGTTTAACTTATTTTCTTTCCAGAATCTTGTATTAATATAATATTTCATATATAGGTTTGTGTGACACCAGTACGGACACAGTTTGACATTCATTGCTTTGGACCGTAGGCGAGTACATTCTTTGATAGTTTTTTATTTATGATATCCTCTATGTTCATTGTATCTAGTGTAGATATCCATATTCTCTTGACACTATGGTTACACGGATTGGTATATACGGATCTTGTCATGAGATATTATTCCTTGGTATATGGTATATATGGTGCAAGTATTATTTCATTGGTTATCTTGTATATGTACAGACACTGATTCCCAGGAAGAGTCGCTATCTTCTTGGGGAATCTCGTGCCATAGCTTACCGTGGTTGGATCTATTATACCAGTCGAGGGTAGAGAGTACTTTAGTGTAGATATGTGATCAATACCCCTATTGTATCAAGTACTGTTATTGAATAGTGTTAATCATACACTACATGTATGATTAGCCAGGCCATATATATTGTATCATGTTCCCAAGCCGATCACATGTTAAAGCTAGTACTCACACACTTAGTCTTTAGTATTCTAGTTCATTGGCATATTGTTCATTATTGTATTTATTCCAGTATTTCCTTATTGTATATATCTCATCGTATCTATTGTGCATCTTGTATATTCACATCTATTTACTTCTACATAGTTTATATCATTGATTTAGAACTGCTGTTAGAGATGTACTTCGCTCCATTCTTGACTGAAAAATATTTTTCAGAGGATCCGAGAGATTGGTGTCCGACATAATATGGACTTCGACTTATAGATGGTGCAGATTTGGATCCGTTAGTTCTGGAGTAATTGACGGAAGGTTTATCTAGATCACTAGTTTTCATAGTTAGTTTCTTTAGCATTTTGGTACCGAATTTATTTTCGGCTTATAGTTGAGATTGGATTTGTTTCGATTGTTGATAATTTATATTTTTGATGTACAGTTAGACTTCCTTCATATCTTCTCATACTTTAGATTGTGATTGAGTTTTGTGTGAGCTTTTGTTGGCAAACTTTATATTATTGTGAGATTTTAGATAGTATAGTAGACCAAGACAACGTTCTACAGTTGATTCTACGGCGTTGGCTGGACGTTGTTTTCGACTTGCATCCATACATCGGGTGCGGGTCGTGACAATAACTATACATATATGTATATGTATATATAATCATATAATATACATATATAAATATAATATAACAACATAAAAATATTCATTTAAACATACATATATATATATATATATATATATACATATTTACACATAACATATATACTATATATATATATACTACAATATATACATATGTAGAAGAATAACTAAATACAATATATACACTTATAAAATATACATAGGTACATAGATCTAAGACACAATAATACATAAATATTGTCACAATAATATACATATATATATACAAGATATAATTACATATCACCATGAAATAAGAACACCAAAGAATTAGATCTATAATTAAATTGTACACACATGGAACGTATCACCTCGTATCCCACTAGATCTAGGATACGCATACGACACGAGTCCACCACACATCCAAACGTACCCCGAAGGACACGAACAAGTCATATATATTATTTATGAACAATACGAAGAGTCAAATATAGATCTATGTGTCCGTGTCAAAATATGACATGTACAAAGTTCCGTATCGGAGGAAAAGCTCCAAATCAACACGTATCACCAAATTATTGGGATAAGACCTACACGTACCCAATTTTGGATACGATACTAGCCCCAAACACACAAGCACATACCAAATTGATCTATATGACCAATTGACACACACAACAATGGTCAATCTCAGAATTCCCCCAAAATTGACACAAAAAATACCATAACTTTCTCAATAGGCCTCCTATGAACACAAAACCAAATCCTATGGATAGCCTATGCATATGGGTTGATTTTCTATGGTTAAATCTCATATTTAGAACCTAATTAAAGGAAAAAAACTGAATTATACCTATTGAAAGATGGATTCCCACTGTAACCTCAATTGAGATAAAATTGGCTCCAACTTGTAGATCATTGCTCCTCATTGTAGATCCTTACTTTCTTCTTCTAGATCCTTGCTTCTCAAGCCTCCAATGGTGATTTGGGAAGGAATTGAAATAAAATTTGATAGGGAAATGAAGTGAGAATGAAGGAATTTGGTTGAGAAAAATTCTAGATCTAGTTTTGAAATGAAAAGAGGAAAGAGAATTTTTTCCCTCTTTTAAATATAGGCCGGCCCCTTTTCCCTCCCTCAAGTTATTAGAAAATATCCAATATACCCCTTGGGGCCTCTTATGAAGAAATAATTAAGGAGGGAAGCTTCTAATCTAATGGTTTAATTAATTTAATCCATCTCCTTAACAATGGACTTTATAAATAGGCTAAATTCTATCAATTAATTTATGTTGGTCCATGGGTCTAAACTAAACTAGTTAGGTCCACTAACACAAGTCCAAATTAAATAACTAATATCTAACAATAATTAAATAATACCACAATAATTATTTATCATGCACAATATTTAATTAAATATGAAATTACTAAAATATTCTTTCCTAGAAAATGTGGTAGTGACAAGTCTACCCTCCTTAAAAATAATTTCGTCCTCGAAATTCAAAAACGAAAATTACCCCCAAAAATAATAGAACAGAACTAAAGAATCATAACTAACTATGAAAAAAAATAACAATAAATAGAACATAACTAGGAAATAACATACCTCAAAGCACAAACAAATATGGATAACGCTCTCGCATTTCATCCTCTCTCCCAGGTAGACTCCACCGGAGAGTGATGCCTCCATGCGACGTGCACCAAAGGAATAGTCTGGTTCCTCAGCACCTTCTCTCTTCGATCCAGAATCTCAACAGGCTGTTCTGGATAGCTAAGAGTAGGGCCCACCTTTATCTCCGAGTGATCCAACACATGACTAGGATCTGCCACGTATCGTCTTAACTGCGACACATGAAACATGTTATGCACTCCCTCCAATGCATGTGACAAGTCTAGTCTATAAGCAACTGCAACGACTCTCTCTAGAATAGTGAAAGGTCCGATGAATCGCGGACTAAGCTTCCCGCCTCCACCGAAGCGAATCATGCCTCGTGTCGGAGAAATCCGCAGAAACACAAAACCACCCACCTAGAATAAAATACCACCTTAAGAACTTAATCTATAATAAACAACCAAGAATAAGCACAAAACAAAAATCTAAACTCTACCTCGAACTCCAAAGGTCTCCGGAGGCTATCGGCCCAATGCCGTTGTCTGTCCTGTGCCACACAAAGTCTGTCTCTGATCAACTGAACCTTCTCTGCTGCATCCACAACCGTCTCTAGCCCAAGCAAAACTCTCTCTCCAACATCATCTGAAGATAAGGGAGTACGACACCTCCGACCGTATAGAGCTTCAAAAGGTGACATATCTATACGGGTCTGGTAACTGTTGTTGTAAGCAAACTCTACCAAATGGAGATGGTCCTCCCAAAAACCCCCAAAATCTAGTACACAAGTGCGTAACATATCCTCGAGAGTCTGAATAGTCCTCTCTGACTGCCTATCTGTCTGGGGATGATATGCAGTACTGAATTTGAGCTGAGTGCTCAAACTCTCCTGTAAACTCCTCCAGAAATGAGAAGTAAAATGACTATCCTGATCCAAAATTATGCTAACAAAAACTTCATGTATCCTAACGATCTGCCTCACATATATCTCTACCATCTTCTTCGTAGACAAACCCACCTTGAAAGGCAAAAAGTGGGCCGACTTGGTCAACCTATCAACGATGACCCAAATCGCGTCTTTCCCTCCTGTAGATCATAGAATTCCGGACACAAAATCCATAGTAATATGCTCCCACTTCCACTCTGGAATGGGTACTAGCTGAAGTAAACCTCCTGGCCTCTGCCTCTCGGCTTTCACCTGCTGGCATACTAAGCATCTGGATATAAACTGTGCCACTTCCCTCTTTATGCCATACCACCACACACTCTCTCGCATATCCCGATACATCTTTTTGGCACCTGGATGCATTGAATACTGAGAGCGATGCACTTCCTACAATACCTTCTCACGTAGCTCCCTACTAGGCATACACAATCTAACTCCATGCCTCAAAGATCCATCCTCAGCAATGGTGAAATCATCCTCCAATTCTACTCTCACCTGAGCTCTGATATTCCTCAGAGATGCATCATCATACTGTGCTACCTTGATCCTGTCTATCAAATCTGAATGTATCTGCAATCCCTACATCTGCATAGCACAACCAAGAACTATCACCTCGATGTCCAAGCTCTCCAAGTCCTCCAAAAAATATCGATCCGGCGTCAAGAACATAGCTACCGGATACCTGCTCAAGGCATCGGCAAGTACATTAGCTTTCCAGGATGATACTGCAAAGATATATCAAAATTCTTTATCAACTCCAACCACCGATGTTGCCTCATGTTCAACTCCTTCTGTGTGAAAACGTACTTCAAGCTTTTATGGTCTGTGATGATCACCATACGCTCTCCGTACAAATAATGTTTCCACAACTTCAGGGCGAAGATGAATGCTGCCAACTCTAAATCATGGGTAGGATGGTTCTTTTCATAAGGACACAATTGTCCGGATGCATAGACAATCACTTTCCCATTCTGCTGAAGAACACAACCTAAACCTTTTCCTGATGCATCACTATAAATAGTGAAACCTCCAGACCCTGATGGCAACGTCAAAATAGGAGCAGACGTCAACCTCTTCTTTAACTCCTCAAAAGCATCCTAGCAATCTTCCGTCTAGACAAAATCTATATCCTTCCTGGTGAGTCTGGTCATCGGCTTGGCAATCCTCGAAAAATCTTGCACAAACTTCCTGTAGTAGCCTGCCAATCCCAAGAAACTCCTGATCTCTGCTACCGAACTTGGGGTCTTCCAAGATTCCACTGTTGTGATCTTCTTCGGATCTACTGATATACCATCACCAGTCACAACATGCCCTAAGAATTCTACCTTGTCCAGGAAAAACTTACACTTGGACAACTTTCCATACAGCTTCTCCTTCCTCAGCACATCCAACACAATCCTTAAATGCTCCTCATGCTCCTCCGTTGTCTTCGAGTATATGAGTATGTCGTCGATGAATACCACCATGAACTTGTCAAGGTACTGATAGAACATCTTGTTCATCAAGTTCATAAATACCGCCGATGCATTAGTCAAACCAAAAGGCATCACCATAAACTCCTACTGACCATACCGAGTTCTAAAAGCAGTCTTCGGTATTTCCACCGGCTTCAGCTTCACCTGATGGTAACCTGATCTCAAATCTATCTTAGAAAATACCTTTGCACCACTCAACTGATCAAACAGATCATCAATCCGTGGCAAAGGATACTTATTCTTGATAGTGAAATTATTCAAAGCCCCGTAATTAATGCAAATACTCACCAATCCATCCTTCTTCGGTACAAACAATACTGGGGCTCCCGACGGTAAAGAACTCGATTTGATAAACCCCTTATCCTGCAATTCGTCCACATGCTTCTTCAGCTCGACCAGCTCATTGTTGTTTACTCTATAGACATGCTGCAAAATTGGTTTTGCACTTGGCACCAAGTCTATAGAGAATTCAACATCTCGATCTGACGGCAACCCTGGCAATTCCTCAGGAAACACATCATAGAACTCTGCTATCAACGGATGCGGCAACTCATTGTCTTCCACCATAGCTCCACAAATAATGCCTTCTCCCTGCTCTGCAGCTACTCTAGCAAACTTGAACTCTGGCTCTCCTGGTGGACCAAACAAAACTCTACCTTCTCTATAATCTATGCTAGCATGGTGCCTACTCAACCAATTCATCCTGAGTATAATGTCGTAGCTTGTAAGTGGCATTACAAGTAGACACACACTCAACTCCCGGTCTCCCAGTGTAGCTCTCCGATCCTTGCAAATATCATTAACCAGGATAATGCCTCCCACGGTCATGATCTTGCAAGTCCTAAGCAAAGACTCAGCTACCAAACCATGCTTCACAGCAAAAGAAACAGATACAAAACTATGGAAAGCACCACTATCAAACAAAGCTAAAGCTGGAATGGAATCAAGAAGAATAGAACCTGCGATGACATCTCCGGTGGATTTCTCCTCCTCGACGGTCATAGCAAATACTCGCCCCTGACATGCACCTCCATGTTGTTGATGCTAGACAAAATGCTACTGCTGTGTCAGAAGCGGTCCCCTCGGCTGTACTGCAGGTGGTCTCGCCTGTGCCCTCGGAGCTGGAGCTGCTCCCTGAACTGCATGACGAGGACACTCTCTCGACTGATGCCCTTCAGTAACACAATACAAACAATCTCCTAGCCTTCTTCTGCAAACTTTCCATATATGGCCAGGATTCTTGCAATAGTGGCAGGAAGCTTGCTGTAACTATCTCTGCTGCTGAGGTGCCTGGTGAAAAGGTGCCTTAGCTTGAGTTTGGTTCTGCTGTGGCTGCTGGAAAGGTCTGGACAAAAAATAAGGATATTTTGCAGATACTGCACTGCTGTTGGCCCCCAGAAAAGAATCTCGGTCTCTCTTGGGCTTCAAACCCAACTCCCGTTCAACCTTGCGTGCCTCCGCAAGTATCTCCGAGTATGTCTCATAAAAAGACGGAATGAGGATCTTTACTTCCCAGTTTAGACCCTCACGGAAATGAATAGCTCGAACCTCCGGCTCTCTCACCAAATACTCTGTAAATCATCTCAACATGCCGAATTCCGCAGCGTACTCCTCTACAGACATGCTCCCATAAATGAGACTCTCAAATTGTCTCCCCAAGTCTAGCATGTCTTCCCGAGTGAAAAATTTCTTCTTGCAGAGGTCCTTGAATACCTCCCAAGACTGCCCTGCGTCAACCAGAATTGGCTCATTCCTGAACCAAGTACGAACGACGTCGAACAGTTAAAGTCCTAATGCCTCAACCTTTAGATCCTTAGAAAGACGGGACACCCTTATAAGACGCTCAATATCCTCAAGCCAATCATCAGTATAGATGATGCCCTGATCCGTCCCCTTAAAGATCTTAGGCTCCAGCTTCTTGAAGTCCTGAATGTTGCCTGGCCGAAGCTGAGCAACCTGAGGAACAACCTGTTGCTGGATCGAAACCCCTCTCTCGACTACGGTATGAGCAAGCTGATGAGCACTCTCGATGCCCTGCCGTAGAACATCGGTATGCCTCTGATGTGCCTCTGACTAAGCCCTCTGTGCCTCGAGTATCTCACGAAATAATGTAAACATCTGTGTCGCCTCTGCTGGAATATGAGGTGGAGGTGGAAGCCCCTCAGATACAGCTGGCACAGTCCTTTGAGTAGGTGGTGGACCTCCTAAAGCAGCTGACACTCCAATCACCGGAGAAGTGACTGGTACAGGCCCTCGGGATGTCGCTGACCTCTCAAAAGCTGCTCTCCCCTGCTGCGATCTAGTCTTAGGCGGAATCCTGAGATAATGCAAAAGAAAGAATCAATATGGCACATGATGTAAGACACTCAAGAAAAAGACAGTTTAAGAGATCAAGTATCAATATCAAAGGAGAATAGTTGAATCAAAAGAATTTTCCTAGATGTGATTGAGTATTCTCAGCCTATAGCCTATAGCCTATATCCTATCGCAGGCTCGCAGTAGTACAAGTAAATCATCGTACTACTACGATATCGCATAACTTGCGAAGCTAGACCTGTATGGGCCACCACTAAAAATATGTCACGACCCGTACCCGGTGTAAGGGTACAAGTCGGAAACAACGCCCAGCCTACGCCGTTGAATCAGCGGTAGAACATTGTCTGGGTAATCTATCTAACAATATAATGAACCACCAACAATGATAATATACTCAATCACAGATCTAAGATGAAAATGAGCACGAATCAGATAAAGAATAGAATAGTCACAATACAACTCATGAGTTTAAAATAATACATCAATGAGTCTGAAAGAAATAACAAAATAAGCTGGAGACAAATCAAGTACAAAAGAATACTAAGAAGCTACCAAACCCGGGTCAACTGTCTCAGTTGGGATAAGTCCCTCCTGAGCCAGGGTCTCAGACTCTAGGCCACAATATCCTGAGGTCCATAATAGGTAGGGTACCACTCCTCAGTATCATTTGGAAAAATATATTCAGTCAGGAAAGGAGCAGAGTACATCTCTAACAGCAGTTCTAATCAATGATAAAAACTATGTAACAGTAAATAGATGTGAATAAACAAGATGCACAATTGATACGAGAGATATATATACAATAAAAAAATACTGGAATAAATACAATAATGAACAATAAGCCAATGAACAAGAATACTAATGACTAAGTGTGTGAGTAGTAGCTTTAACATGTGATCGACTTGGGAACGTGATACAATATATATGGCCTGGCTAATCATACATGCGGTGTATGATTAACACTATTTAATAAAAGTACTTGATACAATAGGGGTATTGATCACATATCTACACTAAAGTACTCCACACCCTCGACTGGTATAATAGATCCAACAATGGTATGCTATGGCACGAGATTCCCCAAGAAGATAACGACTCTTCCCGAGAATCATTGTCTGTACATGTACAAGATAACCAATAAAATAATACTTACACCATATATACCATATACCAAGGAATAACATCTCATGACGAGATCCGGATATACCAATCCGTGTAACCATAGTGTCAAGAGAACATGGATATCTACACTAGATACAGTGAACATAGATGTCACGACCCGCACCCGGTTTAGGGGCACGAGTGCGTGGGTACGTCCAGCCTACGCCGTAGCATCGACGGTAGAACGCTGTCTAGGTCATGTAACTACCTAATCAAACTCACGTGAATACCCAACTCCATAAGGAGACGTGGATATCAATATAATATGGAATATACTCAATCACATAAGTTAAAGCACGATGAGATATCGAAGCAAGCAATGAAATACAAGACAAGTCTAAACAATAATAAATAGTCTAACCTGCAATCAATATAACATCCAAGTCTCCAAGTATGTCAGAAAAGTCCTCTATGTCACAGTCTGGAAAAAATATCCAGTCAGGATTGGAACGAAATACACCTCTAACAGCAGTTCCATGCATATTGACAAAAACTATAACACAGTGTAAAAAAATACAAGACAGATAGGAAATACTGTCAATAAGAAATACTGGAATAGAGAAATACTGGAATAATAAAGTACTGGAGCATGTCATCATCAATGTACATCTAGCAATAAAATAGGAATCCAAGTACACGCAAGAACAATGAACTGGTATATAAGTGTGTACAAGATCAATAACTAGAACATGTAGAGATGCTAGATCAATATACTAAAGATGCATGTCAAGAATCATCTAAGTGTGTGAAATATTAGTATATTATGTGATCGGCTTGGGACTGATCAGGCTTGTTACATATGATTAGCTATGATTCATGTAGGGTCAGGCTAACCATCCGGATAGCTATGATGCGAGCAATAGTCAGGCTAATCACATATAACAGGCTATGAGGCATGTAATGGTCAGGCTGCACCGACATGAGGTGTGGGTGAGCTATGATGCATGTAAGGTTGGGTATGATCACATAAGCTACTAACATTTCCCCATTTTCCCCAGCTAGCACGATGGATCCCAATCACGACTCCTCGTGACAGGTCTCGATGATGCCAACTCGTGTAAAGAACAGTGTCAGAGTCATGTACGCTATACAACAAGAGTTATAGAGATAATCAACATAATAGAAACTGTCAGAGAATGTACTCGCCTGGGGTCCTGCTGCTGGTATGAATCAAAGTCCAAGTCACAGTCCAAATAGCCTATGTATTACAATTTACCATGTCAAAAGATAATTTATTTTAATTTATTTAATTCTGGAATAATTACTCTAAAATCCTATTTTAATCTTATTATTCTGATTTTTAGGTTAATTCCTAAATTTTGTCCAAAGGAACTGAATTTTATCAGCTCGAGACTCATGGCACGCAAATCGAGGCGATCTGTTGACCAAAAAGTCAACCGACACAAACTCGACTTTCATGCATGAATTCCTATAGATTTCAGCGTCAAAAACATGCTGGAATTTACGGCTCGTCCAAATTCAAATTCGTTTGGGAATTATGGCACATACAAGTTTCGTATCGTGCACTGATGGTTAAATTCTATCCTAGAAGTTCTACAGAATTAATAGTATGAAATTACATCGAAATAAATTCTGGAAAAAATATATGTCAATTATCTTGACATTAGATTTCCGAAACTTTAAACGGTTCGTGATTCTGATTCCTGGTTCTCCCGGAATCACGAAAACATCGAAACACGTCTATTTTCGGATATGCTGTGTTCTACGAATTTTCCAGAATTTAATAGTCATAATTTCGTAAAACAAATTATATAATCAGAAATCTAACCTCAATATCTTTCTAACACAAAAAACTTGGCCTCGTTTGGAGTCCGGAGCTATGCGCAATGGCTTTTGGAAGATGAAGGAACCCTAGATGGCAATTCTCCAAAATTTGGCTGAAGAAAAATCCTAGAAATAAACTTAAACTAATATATATATATATATAGAGGAGAGAGAAAGCAGTCGCGGCTCAGATCTTGACACGTGGCAGCCATCCAACGCTGCCCGCCCCGCAGTCACTGACAGGCGGGCCCGACACTGTTTGCTGCGGGAGGCTGACAGGTGGGCCCCCCTGTTTGCTGACTGGGCAGAAATAATTTCTTTTTGGGTTTTCTTTTTCAGAAAATAGTTTTTAATTCAGTTTTTTATAATTAACTCAAAATAAATACTAAAAATAATCAGCAAATTCCCAAAAAATTCTAGAAAATATATTTTATTATTTAGAACCTAAAATAAAAGTTTTGGGATATTTTTAAATATATTTGTCCCTAAAATAAATTCTTGAAAGTTCTAGAAAATTAGGATTACTAGTTTTTAATTAACAAAAATTATGGAAAAAACCCACTAGCCCCAAATTAACCTAAAAATAATATTTAAGCACGAATTTCAGGATACGGAGGTTACAAGTCTACCCACCTTAAAAATTTCGTCCTCGAAATTTAAAATCCTCAATTTTTTTTTTTTTTTTTTTGACCATCAAAATTAAATTCATCAAATCATACAATCATGAACTAATCCATATTATTTTTTCACAACTTTTCAAAATTCTAGAAGTATCATATTCCTGCAAACCTTTAAAATTAAAAAATCAAATTTTATTCTTATCAAAATCTCCTCAAAAATTTATGCTAATCACTAAATACAAAACTGAATATTCAATCCTCTAATTTTAAATCCACTTAATGTATATTTATAAAATTTAAAAATCTCGTCCAAAAAGTTTGTATTCAAATACTAACCCATTAATCATCTTACTTCTTAAATTTTGAGTAATCACTAAATACAAAATTTTCTATCCAATCCTTTAATTGAAATCCAGTCAATGCATATTTATAAAATTTTAAAAAATCTTATCCGAAAAGTTTGAATCTCAAACACTAATCCATTAATAATTTTACTCTTCTATTTTAAGTCCATTCGATGCGTATTTATAAAATCTAAATCCTTATCCCAAAAATTTAAATTCAAACACTAATCCATTAGTAATCTTAATCCTCGATTTCTTTTTCCACACAAAATCAAATAATACCATAGTTATGACATCTTCAAGTATCATCTACACTCAAATATAAATTTATATCTTGCAGTCAATAGATATGATGATAATCTCCTTAATTTCCTCGAATTTTAATGACAAATTCAATCATATCTTAATCTTCATAAAAATTAATGATTTAACAAAATCGTCAATTCCACCATATTAATTCTCACTCTTTATTTAAATTAATGTTTATCCTCGATATTTAAAGCACCTTGTCTCTCTTTGTCAAGTCATATCCTCTTCATAAATCTTTACTACGGTCACACAACATGCAATCTAGAGAAAACATACATGGTTATGGTCTCCTTTGTCGTGGTATTGCAGTCTCTGCTAGGGTGTACTACTAACTATATTCTAACAAGAAAATTATTGATATAAGCTACGGTACTAAGGAATCAATCAACCAACAAACGGAAAAGGGACAGAAGGAAGGAACAGAACATAGTCTTCTAACCCATTTCTTGGATATCTACAACCTCTATCATACACTTAACTCTGGTACATTTATTCACAAATTCCTGTCCCTATACATTGTTACCCATATCAACTAATCACTAGTCCACAAGATATCCATGGATACATCCACATTACACACACTTGTCTATTATTACCAAAATTTGACTCCAAGGACCTTTAACATAACCATAGGTTTAATGATGCATCCAAAGTTTGATACCTCTATCCCTTTAGATACCACTGTTTCTACTACAAGCATACTCACTGCTAGCTTCTTACCTACTATAATTGTTTATATAAGTTGTTCTTATCACTCAACTGCACACCAAGTGCAACACACTATACTAAGTATTGCTCCTTCTAATGCAACTCTAGATGGACATCCAAGTTTGTTTGCAGTGTCATCTCAAGCATTCTCAAGCCAATAGATCCTTACACATGCACATCAACCACTCATATACTGTTATACATTTCTTACCCACCATAAAATTTTATCCTCAAAATAAAATCATCAAAATTTACTTCTCGAATGATTTAAAATAAAATGCATATACTTTCCTCAAAAGTCAAATACTCAATATCGAAAAAATAAATTTTAATCGCTTCCAAAATCTTTATAGCTTGACTATGTTTATTGAATTGAATTCGAATCCTCAAAATTTTAATAACATAAAATCTTAACTCCTCTAAATTCTTAAAAATTGAAATTTATTTCCACTCTTCAAATTATAAATTTAATCCACAAGCATCTAAGTACACATATATGCTCACAGTCTCTAATACTCAAGGTGCACACAAATACATCAATTATCTATAACTCCCAACTGTGTACTGAATATTGCACTGCCTGGATTACTTGCACTATTACTTCCAATAATCAAAGTTATCATCACACATATTTTCTCCAATAATTTTTGATCTATATTAACTGGTACACCAATCTAATTATCATCACACGAAGTACTTACTGTCATTAGCACCTTGCTCAACAAATCATTGATATAGAATCACTAGCACTATTGGTATGGTAACACTAGCTTCATCATTAGATTATCTCATCAAACTTATTACAACTGGCGATTACTTGCACTTTCTATAATATCCATGCTTTACTTCAATCTCAAGGGCAGGCATATGGTTCCATATCTTGATTTATGTATATGTATCTTCTCTTAAATCTTTTACAGACTGTTATACTAATCTGTGATACACTTCACAACTTTCATTACCAATCCTGATATTTCTCTACTCATGAGATCTCATTAATACCCTTTATGCATATACATTTATTTACTCTTGACACACCCAAGTAATCAATCATCAAATTGAACATCATGCTCCATTAATCTTTAACACAATTCCTTGATACTTAATTGTTTACATAGATCATCCCATTACATAAATTCATGACTATCCAGGACGGGTATGCCGACTCTGATACTAACTCTTGGAACCATCATTGATACTCTTACTCCTTCTTCTACCTATAGTACCAATATTAACTATAATAACACCTATCATAGAACTATTGCTACAAGGTACTATGCTATGGGTATCTCTAGATTAATGCCTAATGCTCATATGTCCAACTAAGAAACACTTACAAACTCACAAGTCACACTCAGTCAAACTAATACAAGACACAACCAAAATTGTAAGTCACTAATTATCACACTAACAAGGATCCTTAAAGAAATAAGGCTCAAAAGAACTGGGTTAAGGACTGAAGGTATCTTTACTACTAGTAAAGAAAAGAAGCGATGGAACAAAGTCCTGGAATAACAGAAATAGATAAGTCTTGAGATGATACTTTAAGAACCAATTTAAGATACAACCTGATAATCATAGACGTCTGTCTGAAATCATGACACTCAGAATCCTCGCCAAGCCAGTAAGCATAGATGCGATAAACGATAGGTTCCGTAACTAAGGTATGCAACTCTATAATTATGTCATCTAGAATCTTTGCCACGCCAACCGGTATGGCTGCGAGAGGCTCTAAGTTTCATAACTATAGTATGTACATCCAAGTCAGGTTCCTAGGTTCTCGTCACGACAGCTAATATAGCTACGATAAACTCTAGGGTCCATAACCAAAGTAGACGTTTTACCTTTCTCACTGTCCTCATCAACATATGTCATCAGATGATACCATAAATTTTAGCCCATAAAATTTATCTCGATATGAAATCAACTCAACAACGATACCAAGAATTAAATTTAACAACTGGTCAACAAGAATCAAACTCAACAATAATACCAAGATTTTAATTTAATAACTGATCAACAAGAATCAAGTTCAACAAGCGAGAGCGGACGGAAACAAAGAAAGATTTAAATTATAAATTATAATAAGATTCTCAAGGGGTCGTCTCAGGAATCTCTCAAGAATTTTTTTTGTGATTGAGTATCCTCTCTCATCCTAGTATCCTATATCCTATATTCTATAGCAGGCACGCAGTAGTACAACTAAGAAGTCGCACTACCACGACATCACACAACTTGCAAAGTTCGACCTGCATGGGCCACCACTAAAAATGTGTCACGACCCGCACCCGGTTTAGGGGCACGAGTGCGTGGGTACGTCCAGCCTACGCCGCAGCATCGGCGGTAGAACGCTGTCTAGGTCATGTAACTACCTAATCAAACTCACGTGAATACCCAACTCCATAAGGAGACGTGGATATCAATATAATATGGAATATACTCAATCACATAAGTTAAAGTACGATGAGATATCGAAGCAAGCAATGAAATACAAGACAAGTCTAAACAACAATAAATAGTCTAACCTGCAATCAATATAACATCCAAGTCTCCAAGTATGTCGAAAAAGTCCTCTATGTCACAGTCTGGAAAAAATATCCAGTCAGGATTGGAACGAAATACACCTCTAACAGCAGTTTCATACATATTGACAAAAACTATAACACAGTGTAAAAAAATACAAGACAGATAGGAAATACTGTCAATAAGAAATACTGGAATAGAGAAATACTGGAATAATGAAGTACTGGAGCATGTCATCATCAATGTACATCTAGCAATAAAATAGGAATCCAAGTACACGCAAGAACAATGAACTGGTATATAAGTGTGTAGAAGATCAATAACTAGAACATGTAGAGATGCTAGATCAATATACTAAAGATGCATGTCAAGAATTATCTAAGTGTGTGAAACATTAGTATATCATGTTATCGGCTTGGGACTGATCAGGCTTGTTACATATGATTAGCTATGATTCATGTAGGGTCAGGCTAACCATCCGGATAGCTATGATGCGAGCAATAGTCAGGCTAATCACATATAACAGGCTATGAGGCATGTAATGGTCAGGCTGCACTGACGTGAGGTGTGGGTGAGCTATGATGTATGTAAGGTTGGGTATGATCACATAAGCTACTAATATTTCTCCATTTTCCCCAGCTAGCACGATGGATCCCAATCACGACTCCTCGTGACAAGTCTCGATGATGCTAACTCGTGTAAAGAACAGTGTCAGAGTCATGTACGCTATACAACAAGAGTTATAGAGATAATCAACATAATGGAAACTGTCAGAGAATGTACTCGCCTGGGGTCCTGCTGCTGGTATGAATCAAAGTCCAAGTCACAGTCCAAATAGCCTATGTATTACAATTTACCATGTCAAAAGATAATTTATTTTAATTTATTTAATTCTGGAATAATTACTCTAAAATCCTATTTTAATCTTATTATTCTGATTTTTAGGTTAATTCCTAAATTTTGTCCAAAGGAACTGAATTTTATCAGCTCGAGACTCATGGCACGCAAATCGAGGCGATCTGTTGACCGAAAAGTCAACCGACACAAACTCGACTTTCATGCATGAATTCCTGTAGATTTCAGCGTCAAAAATATTCTGGAATTTACGGCTCGTCCAAATTCAAATTCGTTTGGGAATTATGGCACATACAAGTTTCGTATCGTGCACCGATGGTTAAATTCTATCCTAGAAGTTCTACAGAATTAACAGTATGAAATTACATTGAAATAAATTCTGGGAAAAATATATGTCAATTATCTTGACATTAGCTTTCCGAAACTTTAAACGGTTCATGATTCTGATTCCTGGTTCTCCCGGAATCACGAAAACATCGAAACACGTCTATTTTCGGATATGCTGTGTTCTACGAATTTTCCAGAATTTAATAATCATAATTTCGTAAAACAAATTATATAATCAGAAATCTAACCTCAATATCTTTCTAACACAAAAAACTAAGCCTCGTTTGGAGTCCGGAGCTATGCGCAATGGCTTCTGGAAGATGAAGGAACCCTAGATGGCAATTCTCCAAAATTCGGCTGAAGAAAAACCCTAGAAATAAACTTAAACTAATATATATATATATATAGGAGAGAGAAAGCAGTCGCGGCTCAGATCTTGACATATGGCAGCCATCCAACGCTGCCCGTCCCGCAGTCACTAACAGGCGGGCCCGACACTGTTTGCTGCGGGAGGCTGACAGGTGGGCCTCCCCTGTTTGCTGACTGGGCAGAAATAATTTCTTTTTGGGTTTTCTTTTTCAAAAAATAGTTTTTAATTCAGTTTTTTATAATTAACTCAAAATAAATGCTAAAAATAATCAAAAAATTCCCAAAAAATTCTAGAAAATATATTTTATTATTTAGAACCTAAAATAAAAGTTTTGGGATATTTTTAAATATATTTGTCCCTAAAATAAATTCTTGAAAGTTCTAGAAAATTAGGATTACTAGTTTTTAATTAACAAAAATTATGGAAAAAACCCACTAGCCCCAAATTAACCTAAAAATAATATTTAAGCACGAATTTTAGGATACGGAGGTTACAATAGAGGATATCATAAATAAGAAACTATCAAAGAATTTACTCGCCTGAAGTCCAATGAATAGTCTCACAGATGACTGGCACGGTGCCTCGAAGACCTAGATATGGAATACAACATCAATACAAGGTTCTGGGAAGAAAATAAGTTAAACTAGTCAACTTCTAGGACAATAAGTCAATTCTAATTCAAAAGTCAAACTATGGTCAACTATGGTCATCTATAGTCAAGTTATGGTCAACTATGGTCAACTGTGGTCAACTATAATCAAGCTATGGTCAACTACCTATTTCTAGGTAGCACAAGTCTTACACAACAAATTGGGTTCAAGATACTAAAGTCTAGGTCACCAAAACCATATCTATATATTAGAATACCGTATCTCCGGATACGTGAATCCATAGGTAAAATATCAATAAATATATATCAAATAATTATTAATAATATAGAATAATAATTACAAACATTTAATAGGTACCGTAGTTTTGAACCAACTTGGTATCCCAACAATAATTCACAAATTTGATATCCAAACCCAATATCTTGGGTATCCCCAATTACCTTGGTTTCCTCAAGGTAATACCCAATACCTTGTTATATTAACTACTCGTAATATATATATTTACACACTATACTAATTATTATATATATACTATAATGTAATTAGTAATGTAAGAATATATTTACATATATATTAAATACCAATATATATATAAATATCTATCTATAACTATATAAGTATATATATATAATCTGCCAATTATTACTAAAAATAGTTCTGAAATCCTGATACTCTATTATGCTGCCCTTTTAGTGACGGTTTTGTCCGTTGCTAAATCTGCTATCGATGCTGCTGCTGACTGTTCCCACTGCTGCTGTTGTCACCATTGGCTGCTTTTACTGCTACAGCGGCTGCTGCTGCTTTGGTGACGGCGGCTGTCACCATTTGTTGTTGTCGCTATAGTATATATATATATAAATATAATATATATATAATACATATATATGTATATAACCCACATAGTATATATATATATATATATATATATATATATATATATATATATATATATATATATATATACATAACTACTACAATAACTATACATACACCCTCCCTAGTATTATGTACATAATAACTATATAGTATCATACACACACATACAAATTAATATATATAGATAACTATACATATATGTATATCTATATATAATCATATAACATACATATATAAATATAATATAATAATATATAAATATCCATTTAAACATATATATATATATATATATATATATATATATATATATATATATACATATTTACACATAACATATATACTATATATATATACTACAATATATACATATGTAGAAGAATAACTACATAGAATATATACACATATAAAATATACATAGGTACATAGATCTAAGACACAATAATACATAAATATTGTCACAACAATATACATATATATATACAATATATAATTACATATCAACATGAAATAAGAACACCAAAGAATTAGATCTATAATTAAATTGCACACACATGGAACGTATCATCCCGTATCCCACTAGATCTAGGATACGCATGCGACACGAGTCCAATACTAGAATAAGCGAGATTAGCGACGTCAAAGGAAAACGTCGCTAATTTAGCGACTCCATGTAAAAACGTCGCTAGACGTCGCTAATTGGCGATATTTAGAGACGTTTAGCGACTTTTATTCAGTTTTTAAAAGATTAGTCACTATAAGTTCAATATAGGTTGCTAAACGTCGCTAATATATTTTATTTAGCGACGTTTAGCGATATTTTAGTGACGTATATCTTTTGGACATTTAGCGACATCATTAGCGATGTTTAAGACGTCGCTAACTTAGCGACGTCATTATTGGCGTCGTTAAAACGTCGCTAATTTTTTTACTTAGGGTTGATTTCCCTTATTTTCTTCGATCTCTCCCTCTCCCTCTCCTAAATTTCAAACCCGCTCCTACTTCCTCCCTCCGGCGACCCCCTCGGTCCGGCACCCCCTCCTCCCTCCCGATGACCCCCCTCCGGCCGCGTCCTCCTCCCTCCTCCTCTAAGTAAATCCTAACTCTCTCTCTCTCTCTCTCTCTCTTTCTCTCACAGGACACACATGGCACTAACACTAACACGACACACACACGTGACAGACACTGACACTGACATGACACACACACACACGTGTTAGGGTTAGGGTTTTTGACCTAGGGTTAGGGTTACGGTTTTTGACCTCGGGTTAGGGTTAGGATTTTTGACCTAGGGTTAGGGTTAGGGTTTTTGTACTGCTATATTGCTTGTTGTGTGTCTGGGCAGTATTGATTGTAACTGACTGTGTCTGTGTGTGTCTGGGCAGTAAAGAGTGGGGTGCCTGTGAGGTGTGATAGAGTATGGTGGAGGAATGGTTGTGTGCAATGAGTTTATTGGATATACTCTGGGTTCAATTGAACTGCATGTGAGAGGGCTCGGGTCAATCCAAGGCAAGGGCAATTAAACTACATATGTTGGAGCCTGAAGAGTGTGCAATATGACCATTCAGTTTATTAGTAATGGGTTGGAGCATATCAGCAGCAGCATCAAGAGGGGTGTCAGTGTGCAGCAAATTTACACTTGTATACTGCTTAAGTGTTGCAGCATGTGTGTATACAATATGAGATGGGGAGGCTCGGTTGCAGGCTAGTTAGGAGTGCAGTGCAAGCTTGATTAAGGGCATGGAGGGCTCAGGTATTAGTTCAGTTGAGGGGTAGTGAGTTGTACTGGGAGCTATTATTTATGAGTTTAGTGAGTTAGTGCGTAGATGTTCAGGTTAGAGTATCATGTATTGCTTAGTAATTATGATGGGTATCAGAGTTGGAACTGTTAGGACTGCACTAATATAAGTATGCAGTACATTTATGAGTGGCAGCAATAATCTGCAGGTAAAAGCAAAGAGGAAGGGGCAAACCTGAGAGCTAGTGCATTAGAGTTAGTGTTTTGGTGAGTCTGTGAGTACTTGAGGGAAATAAATGGTATCAATAGTATAGATTAGTGATGTATCAGGATATTAGAAGTAGGTAAGTGTTGTGTACCAATGTGAAGTAAGGGTAGAGTTTTGGTATATTGAGATACCAAGTATCAAGGTATTAGGGCTTGGGAATTAAGGTAAGATATTTGAGATACCAAGAAACGAGTTCTAGATAGGTATAGAGTGTGGTGTCATTAGGGAAGGGGCAAACCCTAACTCTCTCTCTCTCTCTCTCTCTCTCTCTCTCTCAGGACACACATGGCACTGACACTGACATGACACACACACGTGATAGATACTGACACAGACACGATACACACACACGTGACACCAACCCTAACCCAAAACTGATACGACCTGGGATCAGGACCTAGGGTTAGGGTTAGGGTTTTTGACCTGGGGTTAGGGTTAGGGTTAGGATTTTTGACCTGGGGTTAGGGTTAGGGTTAAGGTTTTTGACCTAGGGTTAGGGTTAGGATTTTTGACCTGGGGTTAGAAAACCTAACTCATTTTTTTCTTACAGAAGTTAAATGCAACTTAGCATTATTAGAAAAGCATCACATCCCAAAATTATGATAGATACTGTAGTAGAGATCAATTTATGGTTTGAGTTTAAGCAGAGATCAATTTCTTTATCAAATACACTGTTCACAAGCAATTAATTATATATAATTATCCAGGATGTTGCGTCCGCTTTTTTTGAAAAGCAGTAGCAAAACCAAACCAAGCCTTTAACCTTAATCATGTTGTGTTCCATCTAGACTCGGTCAGGTTTGTGGATGAGGGAAACATGGAAGACCATCACATGCATCCCAATGTTAAGATAGATAGTTGTGGCAGAGATCAATTTGTGGTTTGAGTTCACATCGCTAAACTTTACATAATATTTAATATTAGATAATATATTTATATCTGTTATCAATTATATTCTTTGTTTTCATCTATCTTACCAGATGGCACCCATGACCCGAGAACGTGCACGTCGCTTGAGAGAGACACCTCCTACTGTTAAGGAGGAAGTGATGCCTCCTACTGTTAAGGAGGAAGTGAATGTTAAGTAGGAAGAGGTACCACCTGCTGTTAAATTAGAAGCGGTTGTTAAGAAGGAAGTTGTTCCTCCTACTGTTGGGCAGGCACCAGCTCAGAGGGGGAGTTCCAGTCACCCAGCACCTATAGCGGAGATTGATCACATAGACGTTATTTATGTGCAGTATCTGAGGGACTGGTATGTGCCTCAGCGTATTGGATATCCTCGAGATTGATACTATGATGTTTCATATACTTTTATTGTGGTTATTGTGTGATTGTGATACTTTTATATTATGTATTTTGTGTGACTGTGATACTTTTATTTTGTGTGTATTGTGTGACTATGATATTTTATATATTTTTTGTGTTATTTCGTACGCAAAAAATTTAATTGAGGGTTTCTCCAGGTCTGTCTATAATATTTGTGTGTATTGTGTTACTATGATACTTTTTATTCATATTAAATGTATGTTAATTTATCGGTATTGAGTATTCCACCGAAGGGGTCGGCGAACCCAGAGAATTCAACGGAGGGTTGCTCCGGGTCTATTTATAATTAAAAATTCATAAATTGCAGGAAGTTTGGTAATTTTTAACAATCTTTTTTCAATAAAAATTTAGCGACGTTATTATACGTCGCTGAATACGTCACTGATTACGTCACTAATTTTGCTGACATGGCAGTATTGCCAGGTCATTAAAGACGTCATTATAACGTCGCTATATAAGTCGCTAATTAGCGACGTTTGAGCACGTCGCTAATTAGCGACGTTTTGTCGCTAAACGTCGCTAATTTAGCGACACATTTAAGTCGCTAAAAAATGTCGGTATAGCGACGTTTAGTGACATTTTTTCTTTCAGCGACGTGCTGAGTTCCGACTTCTGTAAAACGTCGCTAATTACATCGCTAAAAGTGATTAGCGATATTTTTTGGTCATTTAGCGACTTTTTTTACGTCGCTAATTTGACTTTTTCTGGTAGTGGTCCACAACACATCCAAATATATTCCGAAGGACACGGATAAATCATATATATTATTTATGAACAATAGGAAGAGTCAAATATAGATCTATGTGTCCGTGTCAAAATATGACATATACAAAGTCTCGTGTCGGAGAAAAAATCCCCAAATCAACACGTATCACCAAATTATTGGGATACGACCTACACGTACCCAATTATGGACAAGATACTAGCCCCAAACACACAAGTACATGCCAAATTGATCTATAGGACCAATTGACACACACAACAATTGTCAATCTCGAAATTTCCCCAAAATTCACACAAAAAGTACCATAACTTTCTCAATAGGCCTCCTATGAACACAAAACCAAATCCTATGGGTAGACTATGCATATGGGTTAATTTTTTATGGTTAAATCTCATATTTAGAACCTAATTAAAGAGAAAAAACTAAACTTTACCTATTGGGAGATGGATTCCCAATGTAACCTCTAATTGAGATAAAATTAGCTCCAACTTGTAGATCCTTGCTTCCTCCTTCTAGATCCTTACTTCCTCCTTCTAGATCCTTACTTTTCAAGCCTCCAATGGTGATTTGGGAAGGAATTAGATTGAAATTTCGTAGAAAAATAAAATAGGAATGAAGAAATTTGGTTGAGGAAAATTCTAGATCTAGTTTTAAAATGAAAAGAGGAGAGAGAATTTTCTACCTCTTTTAAGTATAGGCCGGCCCCTTTCCCCTCCCTCGAGTTATTAGAAAATGTCTAATATACCCCTTGGGGCCTCTCATGAAAAAATAATTAATGAGGGAAGCTTCTAGTCTAATGGTTTAATTAATTTAATCAATCTCCTTAACAATGGGCTTTCTAAATGGACTAAATTCTACCAATTAATTCATGTTGGTCCATGGGTCTAAACTAAACTAGTTAGATCCACTAACACAAGTCCAAATTAAATAACTAACATCTAACAATAATTAAATAATACCACAATAATTATTTATCATGCACAATATTTAATTAAATATAAAATTACTAAAATACCCTTTCCTAGAAAATATGGTAGTGACACCCTCGCCCGCCCACTGATAAGTGTCCTGGCCAGCCCACTGAAAAGTGCCCTGGTCAGCCTGTTGGGAAGTGCCCTGGTCAGCATGCTGAGGGACCTCGTCATCTTGTTAAGGCGGGCTATCTATATGCCAAACATGAGGATACTTTCTACGCGGACGTGCTTATCGTCGGCTAACTAAGCCTTGAGGATAATCCGATAGAATATGTAACAGAGGGTTCAGTGGAGTCGAAATTGCTTGCACATCATCCAAAAATAATTTTACTGATGTGCTCAACGAGTCTCTCACTAGATGATTTTCATATGCTATATTCAAATTTGGAAGCTGAAATATTAAGTATATTCCAATTAATTCATATAAAAATCTATGGAGAAAAATATTTTTATCAATAAAATACGTACCTTCTCAATTACACGTTGATACCATTCACGATAACTAGCATCATCAACGGCCCGACGTTGGAATCGTAACTCCTCATATCGGTAGGATCGATTACTGATAAGTGGAGCTCCCCACTAAGATCTATAGGCAATATCACCTAATACTACATCATTTAAACAAATATGAGCGTATGATTTCATATAATTTTAAAAAATTTATTTTGTTCAAATTTTTAAATAACTTACCCTCATCTATAGAGTCCATTAGTTGAGACGACTGTACCGCGGGCTGTGTCTACAATCTAGAATTCCACTTTGGAATCATTTTGCTTGCTCTTTTAGTTGTACTCCCTCTACTATGGTTTAAACGTGGTGGCTCATCGGGAATCTTTTGTTTCACCCAGAATTGTCGCATAATGCGATCAGTTAGTTGATACATTATTTCACCGTCGAATATTAGGAAATAACTATGGACACTAAGGTCATAGGCTGTTGTTTATATTTCAGTAGGATTATGCTCAAGCCGGTACGGACAGTATGTCACCTATTTTATGACAAAAAATTATAAGATAATAGTCATAATGGCTTTATAAAATAATAATACATATATTTTACCTCGTTATACTTCAGTGTATCAAATTCGACCAGGTATAAAGAGATAACCGCATGTTCATAGTGTATTGGATTTGCTGCATCCGCAGTCCACCGAAAAGATGACGGAAAGATAGCAACGTCGGTATTAATGCGGGAGACTGGCCTACCAATATGAAAGTGCTCGTAGGACCAAACCTAGAAAATATGAGCATATGATATATGTGCATATATTTTCAATGTAAATGGAATTAAGTAAAACTATTCATATGATATAAGTGCACATATTTTCATACCTGTATTAATGTCGCACAACCACTTAAATTTACCTCAGTTGCATTTATGTCTTCAAATTGTACAAAATTTGTCATAGAACTATATAAATATGCCGACACTGACGCTCCCCAAGCGTGGCGAGTAGGTGCTGTCAGGTCTACCAAAAAAGGTAGAAAACGTAAATCAACTAAATCTAATGAGTTTTGAAATAACATTCCGCTTAATAGACCTAGCAAGTAGGCTCTAGTGCAAACAATGACCTGAACAAATGATGAAGAAATGATATATGTTAAATTAAATTAAAAATATATTACGTAAATAATAACATAAGTTGCGAAAAAAATTATGCTTACCCGATGCTCATCAATTGAGATAACTTAATCACCAATACGATCTAGGTGCAAAAAGTTGTGACGGAGCCACGTAAACGTCACAAGGTTTTTACTAGGTTTATTATGCGGCGCCTTCGCATCTAGGTACTTCGTAATCATAGTGTCGACGAAAATTGATTTATCAAATATTATAGGTTCACCAGTAATAGGTAAACCTAAAATATTTGCCACATCTGCTAGAATAATACTCATCTCTCCGAATGGTAGTTGGAAGGTATTTCGTCTGGGCCACCAACGCTCAACTAAACTGAAGATTAAGTCTCTATTGTGTTGCATAAAATGTATCTTGTCAACATAATAAAAGTCAAATATTTTCAACAATGCCACCTGGTGGTCGCTCAACCTTCAATACCCAAGTCTGCTATCGTGACGTCACGAGACATGCTTTCGGCACCGTTCATCATTAGTATAATTGTATTATTATATATGAATAACATAGACGATGTTATTAGTAGACATGTACAAAATATCATTCATATTGATTTACACTATTAAATTTTTTTGTACCTTCCCATAAAATACAAAACTAGATATATGTTTCGCACGTTGCGGAATTATTAAATCCGTAGGCCCTCCAAGAATACGTCCATTGTTTTGGCTACGCATATGTACAATTATGGTTGTCAAAACACACATTTTGTCTTCCCGTTGTTTTGCATATTATATAACTTAAATTCACTAAATAAACACTAGTATCCTAGCATTTAAAAAATAAAAAATAACATAAAATTATTGCATATACAAATGAGAGTATAAATGAAGGAGAATAGAATAGAAACATTCAATAATATGGATTGTGTGTGCTCACAAAGACTACTGTGTCTACTTGTAAAAGAGAGAAAATGAAGGCTGCTCGAATTGCTGCTATGTGCTCACAAGGAATGATGTGTATTACTTCTTAGTGCACTCTGTTCTTCTTCCTCCTTCTCTTCTTATAGGTCACACCTTCCACCAACTTCTTCTCTTTATTTCATTACTCCTCTCATTTACTTCCTCCCTCTACGAGACATGTCACTTCTTCTTTTTTTTTCTTTATTCTCTCATGTCTCTTCTTCTTTTTTCTTTATTCTCTCATATCTCTTCTTCTTTTTTTCTTGTCAAGTCTCTTCTTCTCTTTTCTTGTCAAGTTTCTTGTCTCTAAGTATTTTTATTGTATAGTCTTTCTTGTCTCTTCCTCGTTAAATCAAACCGAAGAACATTACCTTCCACGTTAAACCAAACCGAAACAATAGCCAGTGGACATAAACCAAAACCCACTTCTGAACCAACATCAATCTATAGACCCAAATCAAATTTCAAACCCAAATAAAAATCAAACCAAACCAAAATTCAAATTTCAAACCCAAATAAAAATCAAACCAAAATTCAAAACTAAACTAAATAAAAAAAATCAAAATCCAAAACTAAACTAAATAGAAAAAAAAATTTACAAAACATAACTAATTAAAAAGCTAATAAAAGAAACCAAAACCAACCAAACCATCCCAACCCAATCGCGGGCCCCACAAGCCAATTTTTGCCAACACTGTTGGTCAAAATTGTGCAAGACACTTTTGGCAAAAATTGGCCTGTGGGGTCCACATTTAATTTTTTTTGATTTTTTTTTGCCTACGTTTTCGTTCTGTTTATTTTTCACCAACTGAGTTGGCTGACTCTGTCTTTATTTTTAATTTTAGTAAACTTGTTTCGTTTGTATTAATTTAATATAATTTAATTTCGTTACAATAAATTTTCTGTTTAATTTTCTGAAAATAAATTAGAATTAGAAAACTCCTATCTAAAGTTTCCTAATCATGAAAATATTTGGACCGTTGATCACAATCTGTGTTAATAAAACATTAAATTTTGACCTTCAACTATGTTACCAGTATATCCATGATATACCAAAATTTGGCCAAAATATGTCAGAATTTATTTAGAACAAAACTCTATTAGACTGGTATACCGATGATATACTCCGAATTCTGATACAAATTTTTTCAATAGCTCCGATACACGCTCAAATCAAACCTCATTTATCGTCAACAACTTTTCGAAATTTTCTGACACATATATGACGTTCGTCATACTGGAAGAGATTCTCCACGTAGATTGAAAACCCCACTGTACACCAAAAACTCCATCCTGAAATACGTCACGATCTTACTGAAAACTGTAGCCAAGTAAAACATAATATAAATTCACCCATCAAATGTAGGATAAACCAAATTTGACCACTACATCCCAAAACCCAAAAAAGAGAGGAACTAGAAATACATTTGATCTTGAGATCTCATGTCATCATCCCCTACAATCGGTGATGACACTGCACCCCCTTGCATAAGGGTTGGCCATGGCCAGCACATGGCAGTTGTAGTAGGGAATCCCGGGCCTGCTACATGGCACATTGTCTCCCCTCAGAGCCTCATAGCTTATGTACCTCTTCTTTGAAGGGTTAGGAGAACCCCATAAGGCTCTCCTACTCATGTTGGCAGCATCTGTTGAGCCTTCCTCCAAGAGGAGCATGACCTCCTCACTGTGGGTGTTCAAGAGGACGAGGAGCAGAATGGAGATGACCAACTTCTTCTCCTTCTTCATAGCTTTTGCTTTATGGTTTAGGTTGGTGGAGAGCTTCCATCTTTTCTTGTGGGGGTTAGTTGAGGCTTTTAATGGTGTTCAGCTGCTGCCTGCATTTTGTCCCAGCAGTCTAGTTTGTCAGCAGGAAAAAAGACCAACCACCACCTTTGATTTTAATTTGGGTGCCTAAGCTAAGCTACTGCCAGCGCTCTTTGAATGGGACAGGGACAGGGACAGGGACAGGGACCTTGCCCTTTTAATTACGAAGGTCAGTAATGGGTGTTGTCACTGTTTACTCATCAGGACGAATGATGTGGGGTGGAAATAGGTACGCTTAGCTCATTGTATTACAAGTCAGAATGGGCTGGCTTTGTCCTAGAGTTCACACTCAAAGAGGTCATTGGGACTTGTAATTGTTTGGATGTCTCTCAACGGATTAGAGTTGGCCTCCACTTTGGCATGGCTACAAAAAATGTTGCAGGATTTGGTACAATGATGCAGCCTTTTTTTTTTAATAGGAGGGTAGTAGTCAACCAGAAATTCAATAAATTTTAAATGATTTTAAACGACTATTCAAATCTATTATTTGTCAAAACGGATTTTTAAAGACTTTTTTTAAATTTCAGGTTTAGTTAATTAGAATTTAAATCCGAATTTAGCATAATTTGCTTTGAAAATTTTATATTAAGTATTTTATTGTCTTGTTACAAGAGAAAATTTTGACAATCTCATCCAGAGTGGAAAGATTTCGTTGGATTTTCGAAACTCTAACGTCTCATAAATCTCTTTTTTTTTTCATTCTTCTTTGAGAAAATTTTAAAGATTATTTTGTTTGATTCTCAAAACCCTAACCTATATTGCATAAAACAAATATTTTATTTAACAAACCTTCCATATAATACATCTAGAATATCGTTTCATTTTATTTTTTTATTTAATAATGAAATAGAACTTGATTTTTTTTTTTTTTTTTGTTGTTTAAGATTTATTGACTTATATAATATGATTCGAATTAAATATTACAAAGATGACGAGGTAGTAAACTAGAAAGGACAAGAAGGAGAGAATACGAAGAATGTTCAATTTAATTAAATAGTGTAGGATAATTTTATTTTTGAAGAATTAAATTATCAATTTTAATTAGTAAATGAGGAAGGGCGAGAAGAAAATAATATTTTTTATTTTGGTTAATATTGAAACAATACACATTTTTATATATTTTAATTGAGTACAACTTCAATGCTCATGTAGTACTATTTAATTCAATTCTACCTTTAATTATCACTCTTCCACCCAATCATTTTGATACACACAAAAAAAGTTAACAAGTTACAAATTTTGTTTGAAATAAATGAGAATGAAGTTAGTATTTGAAACGAATTGAATAACTTTAATTTGAATTTGAATAGAATAGTATAAAATTCAAGAAATTCATTAAAATCCTTATATAAATCTATCAAAGTCTTTTAAAAATTTCAAATCCCGTTAGTACCCAGTCGAATTCGCAAAAATCCTTTAAAATTTAGATAATTTAAAAAAATTTTAAATTCTAATTCACTACCACTCCCTAAATGTTCTAATTTGGGCCAAACAAACGTCGGAATTGACATAAGTCGGAATTGACCAAAACTACCAAATAGTTGGGTGCGGTGAAGTTTGATGCCAATTGTCACGACCCGCACCCGATGAAAGGACATGAGAACGTGGGTAAGTCCAACCTATGCCGCAACATCGGCGGTAGAACGCCGTCTAGATTAACTAACTATTAATTTCACACAATAAATGTAAAACCTGTTAATGATATCTCAACTTCAAATAGAGGACAATATAATTAAGGCAAGATAATAATCAATCACATATCTAAAGCACGATAAGGTATCAAAGAAGTCTATTAAACTACAAATTCTAAACATCAACAACATCCAATAACAATATCAATATTCAACTCTCAAAATATAAGCAGAAAATAAATTCGGTACCAAAATGCTAATAAAAACTAACTTGGATAACTAGTGATTCCGGCTAGGCCTCCCGGCAATTACTCCTGAGCTACTGGGTCCAAGTCTGCACCATCTATCTCCTGGAGTCCGTAATATGTGGGAGACAAGTCCTCTAAGAGATCATCTGAAAAAAATGTTATCCAGTCAGGTTTGGAGCAAAATACACCTCTAACAGCAATTCCAGTTAAATGATAAAAACTATAAAATAGTCGTAGCAAGTAGTACATGATGAGCAGGAAATGAGATATGAACAAAGAATATATAAAGCAACTACTAACTAGAAAGTAATGACAAGACGAGCATAGAGAATCAAGAAGTATGGTAATAAAGACTGTAAAATACAAGAGAAACTAAACTAAGAACAATGGTGCAACAAGAATATGAATATAGTGAGTCCAGTCAATATATATATATATATATATATATATATATATATATATAAGTGAGTCTTGCCAAGAATATAAACTATACTAGTGTCTTTGAAATACCTGTTTCAATATGTAAATGGCTAAAGGGTAAATACGGCTCATCGTACACTTGGAAAGTGTGCGACTGCTATTGTTCCAGAATAGACCAGAAGGGAGTGGTTCCAGTAGTTAGGAATATTTACATGTCTACTCGAGTATTTCTCTGCCCCGACTATTATAAATGAATCCAAACTTGACACGTAGATCAAGTACAAGGCCAGCCAGAAAATAAGTGATGACAGAAGCTGGTGCCAGTAGATGATTCCAGAAATAGAGGCCAGACATGTATGTGATGCACGTGTCGCAAGAGAGTGAATACAGAAATACTAATCCGTGTCATATCAAGAATCAAGTAGTACTATACTAGAACCAAAATCATAATAATCATCACATAATAGAAACTGTCAGAGAATGTACTCGCCTGAGGTCCTGAGCAAATATGGTAGAACGATGTCCGAACTGGTGTCACACAACCCTTTATATGAATATCAAGTCAATTTGGGTGTAATGAGTAAAAATGCATTAATACATGCTTTCTAGGCCAATACTAGCTAAACTAGGTCCATACTAAGTTAATTAGTGCACATTGGTCACTAACTAGCTCACACTAGCTTATAATAGCTATATTAGGTCTTTACCTATGTTTTTAAGTTGATACTAGTTAGTACATAACAATATTTTACTCACAACTATACAATATATACACTACTTAAAGCTAGTGTTAGCTAGTGATTCTGGCTAGGCCTCCCGACAATTACTCCTGAGCTACTGGGTCCAAGTTTGCACCATCTATCTCCTGGAGTCCGTAATATGTGGGACACAAGTCCTCTAAGAGATCATCTGAAAAAAATATTATCCAGTCAGGATTGGAGCAAAGTACACCTCTAACAGCAGTTCAAGTTAAACGATAAAAAATATAAAATAGTTGTAGCAAGTAGTACATGATGAGCATGAAATGAGATATGAACAAGGAATATATAAAGCGACTACTAACTAGAAAGTAATAACACGATGAGCATAGAAAATCAAGAAGTATGGTAATAAAGACTGTAGAATACAAGAGAAACTAAAGAACAGTGGTGCAACAAGAATATGAATATAGTGAGTCCAGTCAATATATATATAAGTGAGTCCCGTCAATATATATATATATATATATATATATATATATATATATATATATGTAAGTGAGTCCTATCAATATATATATATATATATATATATATATATAAGTGAGTCCTGCCAAGAATATAAACTATACTAGTGTCTTTGAAGTACCTATTTCGAAATGTAAATGGCTAAGGGGTAAATACGGCTCATCGCACACTTGGAAAGTGTACGACTGCTATAGTTCCAGAATAGACCAGAAGGGAGTGATTCTAGTAGTTAGGAATGTTTACATGTCTACTCGAGTATTTTTATGCTCCGACTAGTATAAATGAATCCAAACTTGACACATAGATCAAGTACAAGGCCAGCCAGAAAATAAGTGATGCCAGAAGGTGGTGTAGTAGATGATTCCAGAAATAGAGGCCAGACATGTATGTGATGCACGTGTTACAAAAGAGTGAATACAGAAATACTAATCCGTGTCGTATCAAGAATCAAGTAATACTATACTAGAACCAGAATCATAATAATCATCACATAATAAAAACTGTCAGAGAATGTACTCGCCTGAGGTCCTAAGCAAATATGGTGGAACGATGTCCGAACTGGTGTCACACAACCCTTTATATGAATATCAAGTCAATTTGGGTGTAATGAGTGAGAAATGAGTAAAAATGCATTAATACATGCTTTCTAGGCCAATACTAGCTAAACTAGGTCCATACTAAGTTAATTAGTTCACATTGGTTACTAACTAGCTAACACTAGCTTATAATAGCTATATTAGGTCTTTACCTAAGTTTCTAAGTTGATACTAGTTAGTACATAACAATATCTTACTTACAACTATACAATATATACACTACTTAAACACTATAACTTAGCACTAGTATCTAACTTGGTATTTAATAGTAAAAACTCATTGACTACACTAGGACTCATTACCTTGGCCTATAACTAATATATCATGACTTAACTTATACTAAGTATTATCTAAACCTTACACTAACTAATATCTGTCACTACCCCATTTCCAGAGCCGGATATTTTCTTATTATTTTAATTTGGGTTAATTGTGTATTATTTATATTTAATTGTATTTATATTTAATTAATGATTGTATTATTTTTATATTGATTGTTTTAGGATTTTGGCTAGCCTGGACCCATGTCAGACCCTAGTGGACCCATGTCCAACCCAACCCACACCCTTGTGAGACCTATTTTTGAGTTTAGAATATTTATTATATTTTTAGTGGGTTAGTTGGAGAGATTTGGAGTTAGTTTGAGTGCTTTTGGAACCCAAAACCCAAGTTAGGAGGATATTTTGGACTTTTGGACTTTATGTAACCTATATTGTGTGCTTGGCCGGCCCTCCCCACAGCCCCCTACCCGAAACCACAGCAGCCCCAGCCCCCCCCCCCCATTTCTTCTTCTTCACTTGTTCTTCACTACTTCTTCTTCCTCTCCACTCTTTCTTCTTCCTTTCTTCTTCCCACTTCAAGTAAGTGCCCTATTTCTCTTCTTTATTCTTCTATTCTCCATGGTTGTTAACTCTAACATAATGATTTTCCCCAACCTAGGTGGGTAGAGCTTAGCTTTGGTGTGGAGGCTAGATTTGAAAGCTTGGAAGCTAGTTGTGGTGGATTTGGAGCTTTTTGGAGACTTTGGCTTGGGATTCCAACTTCTAAGAGGTAAACCCTAATTTCTCTCCTTCTAATTGTTCTTATATAGTGTAATTAATAGTTTAGAACCTTCCTAGACCCTTAGGCTACCCGTGGGAGGAAGTTGGAACAAGTTTGGTTGAGTTTGGAGACTTTAACACTAGGTTTTGTGTCAATTTCGGGTGGAATCCGAAATTGGCCCAATTTTGGGTGATGCCCTAGGTTAGACGGACCTAGGTAGATATTGTCGGGTGTCTTGAGGGTGAGTACGTATCTCCGTTCGGACACGTGAAGTCGTATCGCGGAGAAACGGGCATTTCGGGCATTTTTGGGGCGGTTCTAAGTGCGTGCGCATTTTTGCCACGAGCCTAGAATCGACGGAGTAGTATTTTTTTTAGGATCTAGACATCGTTTAGAACCCGTGGGTAAATTTTGGGCCAATTCCGAGTTGGTTTGGTGTGCGTTTCAGAAGATTTTTCGAACCACATACCGCGTGTTCGTCGAAATGACCGAACGGCCATTTCGACGTGGTTTCTTAGTTCCGGGTTTGTGCGCACATTGGATTAGCTTCGGGGAGTGTGTGCTAGAGTTCTCGGGTTATATTTTTTATATTTATAGATGTTTGTGCGTGTCGGGGTCGTTGGGCGCGCGTTGGTGGGCGTTGTGTGCGTTGTTGTGTGTTGTGTTGTGTTTTGTATACAGGTGTATATGTGTCTATATATATATATTTATATGTATGTGTCTCTCTCTCTCTATATATATTTATAGATATGTGTTGTATATATACATGTTTGGATTTATATACCTATAATTGTGTTTGTGTATATGTATTAGTGAGTGTGTGTGTGAGTGTGAGTGAGTGTTTATATATATATATATATATATATATATATATATATATATATATATATATATATGAGTTTGTGTATGTGTGTATATTTATACATGTATGTGTGTATGTGTATATATATGTATATTTGTGTGTGTGGTTGTGTGTTTGTGAGAGTGTGTGTTAGTGTGTGTGAGAGTGTGTGTGTGAGGGTGTGTGAGAGTGAGTTTGTGTGAGTGAGTGTATATATATATATATGTTTGAGTGTGTGTGTGTATGTATATATATTAGTGTGTGTATATATATATATATATATATATATATATATATATATATATATATATATGTGTGTGTGTGTGTGTGTGTGTGTGTGTGTGTGTTTATATATATATATAGATATGTGTTTGTGTATATAAGTGTGTGTGTGTTTGTGCATATGAGTGTGTGTGTGTGTTTATATGTGTTAATGTGTGTGTGTAAGTATATAAGTTAGTGTGTGTGTGTATATATATATATATATATATATATATATATATATATATATATGCGTGTGATTGTATATATATATATATATATATATATATATATATATATATATGTGTGTGTGTGTGTGTGTGTGTGTGTGTGTGTGTGTGTGTGATTGTGTGCGTGCGTGTCTGTATGTGCTTGTGAGGCAGCGAGGGGGGAGGTCAGCACTGTGCAGCAGCTGCACAGCAGCAACAAGCAACAGCAGCTCAGCAGCAATGCCAGCAGCAGCTCAGTAGCAAGCAGCAACAGCTCAGCAGCAATGCAGCAGCAGCACAACAGCAATGCAAGGCAGCAGCAGTAGCAGGCCCTAGCACGCAGCGCAGCGCGTTTGCTAGCAGCTAGGTAGCGGGGGTGAGATGGTTTATGGATATAATAGATTGATAGATTTATGGATAGATAGATATCTAGATACTAGATAAATAGTTAGATGGATATACATAAATAGATACATAGATAGATAATGGATGGATAGTTAGATAGATAGATAGATAGTTGATATCTAGATATAAATAGATAGATATCTAGAGAGATAGATAGATAGATTTATAAACAGATAGCTAGATAGATGGATAGAATTTTAGATAGATAGTTAGATAGATAGATACTAGATAAATAGATAGTTAGATAGATACGTAGATTGATAGATAGATAGTTAATAAATAGATAGATAGATAGTTATATCTATCTATGGTATATATATATATATATATATATATATATATATATATATATATATATATATATATATATATATATATATATATATATGTATAGATACTAGATAGATATATATATACATATTGAGAGTGTGTGTAAGTTATGTGTATATGTGTTGTGAATATATATGTATATGCATATAGATATCTAGGTGTATATATATATATATATGTGCTATATATATATATTTTCTAGCCTAGATTAATAACTAGGAATATATCTATATACCTAGATAGCTAACTAGAGGGGTAGTTAGAGGGGTATTGGAGAGTATCTGAATACCTTGAGATACCAAGGTATCTCAATACCTTGAGATATCCAAGGTATTGAGTTTCGAGCGACGTTTTGGAGCAATTGCCTAGGTTTGAGTTTAGAGATAGGTTTTTATGTATATGTGTATATATTTACGCGTGCTAGCATAGGTTTTAGCGGGTATAGGCGGGGTACGTAGCCTAGGTTGAGGTATCAGATACCGAGGGTATCCCGGTATCTCAAGGAGGCGAGTTTGAGGGTTTATTAGCTTAATGACCTAGTTTTGACCTAGAATTTTAGGAGCACCCTAGTTTGACCTAGAGTTGACCGTAGTTGACTCAGTTGACCGCCAAAGTCAACTTTTGACCTAGTTTTGACCTAGGGTTGACTTTTTGGACCATGAGTTGACTTTTGACCCAGATTTTATCGGTTTGACCTAGAACGACCCTAGAAGCCTATTTTTAGTTATTTTATATCTGTTAAACTCATTTGAAACCTGTTTAACCTTGCTTTTCGCAATAGGTCCTTGCGACACCAGTTCGGATCGTTAGTTGCTCAGGACGTCAGGCGAGTACATTCTCTGATAGTTTTTATTATCTGATGATTATTATGATTCAGCTTCTAGTATAGTATCATCTGATTTTTCTGGCACAACACAGAACATGGACTGGTATTTCTGGATTCATTTACTTGCGACACGTATATTTCATATTTCTGGCCTCTATTCTGGAATCACTACAGGCATCACTACAGGCATCACTCATGTTTCTGGCTGGACTCATACTTGATTTATGTGTCGGGTCTTGGATTCACTTGTACTAGTCGGGGCGGGGAAATACTCGAGTAGACATGTAAACATTTCCATCTAGAATCATCAGGAATCACTCCCTCTGGTCTAATCTGGAATGATAGCAGCCGCGCACCCAGTGTGCGGTGAGCCGTACTTACCCCTAGCCGTTTACATGTCGAAACAAGTATTTCAAAGACACCGAGTTCATTTTTTCTAGTCTGGACTCTCTTGCATTTTTTGCTGGTCTCACTTATAAGTTTCTGGACTTGACTCTTTTCATGTATTTTATGCTGGACTCACTACACGTTCGTGTGCACGGACTTATTCTTAGTTTAGATTTCTTGCACCTTACAGTTATTATTATCTTGCATTGATATCCATACATCTTTATCTTTATGCACCAGTGATATGTATATTTCTTGTTCCATACTATATTTTATTCTTCTTGCTACTTGCTATAACTGTTTTATAGTTTTTATCATTTAACTGAAACTGCTGTTAGAGATGTACTTGCTCCAGTCCTGACTGGACATATTTTTTTCCAAAGTATCCGGAGGAGTGGTGTCCAACGTTTTATGGACCTGAGCCTGTCGATGGTGCAGACAGGGACCCTCTAGTTTAGGGGTGATTTCCGGGTTGGTAGCTGGGATCACTAGGACCTTGTTATTGTTTATTAGCTTTTAGCACCGGATTTGTCTCCAGTTTTGGATTGAGACCTTATTTTGTATATGATTTTGGATATTGTTGTATTATTAATATTGATGTTGTGGTAGTTTTTAGCTGTTGTTGGTTAGACTTTATAGTTGTTAGACTTCTTGTTATCTTATCGTGCTTAGATTCGTGATTGAGTACATTGTGATTATCATTATGATATTGCTCCTCCGTTTGGAGTTGAGATCTTGACAGGTTTATATATTGATTGCGTGAGATTGTTATCTAGATAGTTGACCTAGACAGCGTTCTACCGCCGATGTTGCGGCGTATGCTGGACGTACCCATGACTCATGCCCGATTTTTTGGGTGCAGGTCGTGACACGTTTTTGGTGGCGGCCCCATGCAGGTCTCGATTCGAAATTAGTGCGATATCGTGGTGGTACAATAATTTAGTTGTACTGCTGCGAGCCTGCTATAGGATCTAGGATCTAGGATGAGAGTGTACTCAATCACGACTAGGAACAATTTCAATCTAATTATTCTAAAATTGCTTCTTTTGAAATATTACTGTCCTTCTTTGATGATATCGTATCTTGCGCCGTATTGACTTCTTTTGATCTGTGTTAAGGATGCCTCCGAAGACACGATCTCATCGTACTGTTCCAGCAGTTGCCTCCGAGAGGTCTGCTACCTCTCGTCCAGCTCATATTCAGGCAGCTGCTACCGCTCCACTCATCACTCCTGCGGTTGAGGGAGCATCTGCTTCTCTCGGGGATCCTCCTTCACCTGTCGATCCGAGGACTACCCCAGTCGTTCTGGTGGTTCCTCCACCACTTCCTCCACCAGTAGATGCCGCGCAGTTGTTTACGTTCTTCAGGGAGATGATGGACGTTCAGTACCGTCAGGTGGATGTGATGAGGCTGGGCATTGAGAATGCCCACCAGGTGGCCATGACGGCAGTGGATAGGGTGGCACAGATTCAGCCACAGGCAGATCAGATTCAGCGCCCGAGGCCGGACAATATCATTGACTTCCAAAAGATGCGGCCCAAGGAGTTCCGGGGTACAGAAGGGATCCTGTACGCGGATGACTGGATAGAGCAGATTGAGGGCATCTTCAGGTTGGCATAGATTCTAGACAGT